>WIWV01000160.1:0-32456 GCA_014839625.1 Penicillium ucsense | reverse complement strand
TTACTCCTACTACTCCTACTACTCCTACTACTCCTACTACTCCTACTACTCCTACTACTCCTACTACTCCTACTACTCCTACTACTCCTACTACTCCTACTCCTAGGTACTTCAGAGTAGTCCATCATCATGGAGAAAATAGTGGTCCTGTATCTAATCAATTGATAGTCGTCCTATACTGCGCCAAGTTCCAACATCCAACTGTTGATCGTAATCTTGGCCCCGTACCCAGCTTCAAGAATTTAGCTTATGAGGAGCTCCTCCTCTATGGGACCCGTCTCTTGACTACCACTAACTACTCTAGTACTCCCACTCTCATAACTCAGACATCCTTCCCGTCAACTCTCGTCCCGCACTTTCCTGTTGCCCCTGAGCAAAAGAGAACCCGTGAACCGTGTGGCTTGCGGTACTCTGGAAAAAGAAGCCTCCAAGGACTCCTCCACCCGCAGATTGGCTGAGCTCAGCCATGGGGATCCACTTTACAGCATATGGTGGCTGCTATTGGTCTGCAGGGGGTACACTAGCCCTCCATTAGTGGCTAGCCCCGCTGCATGGACAGGAACGAGTGGCCGGTCGTCTTAATGGGAGCTTCTCTCGACAGTCCGGAGATTAAAGGAAATCAAGGAAGTGGGGGGAGCTGCAATCGATGGTTGGGGATTTGGGTTGTTTGATCGACAGACGGAGCTACCGTACAAGCGTACTACAGTACTACACTAATAACTTGCTAAGTTGGTGGTTAGTGTCACTGACTGACTATGGATTGTTGTCTCCAGCATGCGCAGTTTTGAAGTTACTCATATTGCGCGAAATGGGGAATCTGCTCCTGCAACTCGAAGCGGACTTGGTCGATCCATTTCAGCCATATGTACCTTACTCCAGATGCACAGATTGTGTTTATCTCTCTATTTCTATTACTTCTATTCTTATCTGGTCTAGTCAATACCGTGGTTCACCCCCCTTCACACTCACGGTGGTTTTTTTTCCCAGGTCCATGTGCACGGAGCACATCGTGGCCAATACATCCGGGGCCGACCACACTACCCAGAGAAAGTACAGTAGGAACCACAAAGTGTCCTGGCCTCCCGGTGGTTCCAGGGGCGTGACCTGACCCGATTGAGCTTAGGCAGTCGTGCCGCGGTTGCTCACATTCTGACTTTTCCCTTCAGCCTCTGCGACATTTATGTGGCAGCGATCGGAGGGACATCCAGGCTCGAGGTCTAGACTCTTGTGATTCCTGCGGATGAGCCCTGTCTTCCGTCTTCCATCTTCCATCTTCCATCTTCCACTGAAGGATCGTTCATCGTTCTGGACGCGTGATTTGAATGTCTCATTCTTAGAACTTGGCAGTAGTCTTTCAAATAAGTCTTGTCCATGCGCCAAGTATAGCACATTGCAGTCTGCTCGAGCACTCCTACCCCCGACGGGATCTCTACAGACTATCGAAGATTTTAGAACTATTGGAAAGGTGTACATGACAATTACCTGCCGCGCTGCATAGTACAAGTGGCGTCACCATAACATTCCCATCTTGCCTCTTTCTTCCCAAGGGCGTCGGATCTGTTGATCATTGACGGAGATTACAAGTCGGAACTGCATACACTTGAAAGGAGACCTTACCATATCAAAATCTATTCCATCGCTGTGAGATCAATTGGATGCTCCAGCTTAAATCGAGCACGATATCCATACATGTACTGACCAGTGCCCGAGACCTTGGACTAAATATGTGATGGACCTCGGCAAAAAGAGACCGAGCTTCGGGAATCGATCAGTCGGGCGGAATAAATAAAGTGACGGTGTGGACTCGGTGGAGCACGAAATGTACCTACCTACTATGCCCAAGTCCCCCCGGAAGATGACCATCGTGATACAGTAGGACGAGTCAGAGATCAATTTACTAGATGTGGGCAGAATGGGTTACTCGCTGGGTCCCGTCGCAGTACAGTCATATTCATCAGTTGAGACGACAACCTAGTACCACTTCCGCGACGCTAGGTGCAGGTGGACAGGATCAATTCCCTATTGCGTGCCAGTTGAAATCTTCCTCTTCTAGGACATACGGTGAGATGGACAACGGGACCTTTGGACAAGGATGTTAAATCATGGTTGCCAAAAAAAAAGAGAGAAAAAAAAGAAAGAAAGATAGCAGAGCAAATCATTCCGCGAAACCATGTGCTCTCATCGTTGACGGCCAGGTCGACCACACGCTTGGCAACTTAAAAAGATGAATCATATGACAAGCCTGAAACACAGTCACTCGAACTGAATAAAAAAAACAGACGGTTACCGCGGGAAGAATGAAGACTCCTCACGCGATCCATGACCGATCAAATTATTTATAAAAGGACAATGACAGCAGCTATCAACTACCAGCCATTGAGGTCAGGTCTGACAGCCTTTACTTCCGAGCCGCGGTGTTCTTCGGACCGAGCACATCATCCAGGAACCCGGACCAGAGTTCCTTGACCAACCCCGGCTCTTTCCTTGACCCATTGGAGCGAGCCATCTCTTCGCCGATTCGACTGCGGCCTACAGCCTCGGTCAATGAGAATGGGTCAATATCCACGGCGTGATTATCCACCACTTCGCTCATTGGAGAAGGGGCACTGATGTCACCGCCGGAGACACTGTAGATCTGGGGTTTCATAGGTGGGGCACCCGAGGTGGATGGGCTGTCGTGATGAGAGTATAGATCGGGCAGGACCGGAACTCGCGGACCGGACGGACGAGAAGATGGAGCATCTAGGGTCGACATGATCGGCAAATGAATAAAATCGACGGTGGATGAGTCACCGACGGCCTTTTGGGCCCGGGAAGTATTGAAGCCACGGACGGCGGGACTGAATGACGGGGAAGAGGAATTTGTTAGTTACCGAACGATGAGAATCGCCAAATGGAAGACAAGGAAGCCAAGAATATAGTCGATCACTCAGATAGTCGTGACTTACTCGGCAAAGGCATTACTGTTGATGCGGCGCATTGCAATGCTGAACGCACGACTTTGAAGGACATCGTGGTTGGAAAGACGCTCAATAAGCTAGAAGGAGCATTGGACGTCAGCTCACACAATCTTGCACAGCCAGTCATGCGAGACCGCGTTTGGGGTTTTTGATCGGGAGGAAGTGAAAGGGCGTACCTCGGACTTGCTGCCAGCAGCACGGATCGAGCGACGCTGGCACTCCTGCTTCAAATCGGGCAAAGTACGAGCGGCATACATAGAGGCCCTGTCGGCGGGGTTGGCAGGTTGCGCGGACTGCACTCCGGTCATGTGAAGGCCGCGACGGACGACAGGGAGGGCCGTCTGATGCTGGGCAATCTGACGGAGAGCGCGAAGGGACGTTGAGTGAGGGGCGGCCATGGTGTGATTAGATGGAATGGATTGAATAGAGAAACAGGCGATCAATCAATCGGTCAGTCGATGAGAGTCTCGAGTCGGTGAAGCTGAGATGTAGCAGCTTAATCGGGGCTTGAGAAGATTCCGGGGCCGTGGAGTATATGTGGAAAGGGAACAATGAGACTGGAATGTAGGAGCTGTTGGACTGGAGAAGATATAAACTTCTTTTGAGGTAGAACGTTGGACTTCGAGGTCCCTGGACGTCAGCGGCGAGGAGAGCGTAATGGGATGAAACAGGGGAGAAGAATGGGAAAAAAGAAGTCACCGGATCATGGGCAGCGAGTCTATCGGAGGGGGGACTTTATACTTTGGAGGTACACCGTTGGCATTGAGGGGAGGTGTCGTCGTGACTCGTCAGTCTTTCGTGCTCAACGGTGATAAGTATTTTTGGGTACTACTCCGCCCACTTCCTCTTGGAGGGTGGTACCCAATGTACTCATTGAGGGTGGCCTGGTGTCTTCACCAGAACCACCAGGTACGACATGCGCTCAGTAGGGTACATACTGCTACTGTGGCACCTCGAACGTATCGGAATCGCTGCAGGCCGCGGAGTCGGGAAAATCGTTGGGGAGAGCTATGGGCAGATCCACCCTTGGCGAATATGATCGATTAAAGGGGGATCCACTCTCCCCAGCGGGCTGGGAGCTTCTGGACTGCTACGTTGAAGCCAGTCCTGACGTCTTCTACTTTTGGCAACCATCTCACGCTCCAAGCCCGGAAACGGACCTGCACGAGCACTGGCACTTGGGGTGGGAGATCTCACACTCGGAACAGTCGAAGAGACGACACTCGGACACGGTGCTTCAGCTAGCACCCACTTGACCACCAGGCACACAAAGTTCCGTCTTGCACGAGACCTTGAACCAGAGGGGCCGTGATGGTGTACCTGTCTGTTCCGGCATATACGCGGAAACTCGAAGCCTGGAGCTGGAGCCTTCTTCAGCCTTAAAAGACGATAAGCACTCGAGAGGTGAAGCACCAGGCACGTCCCGTCAGCATGGCTTGCTTACTTTACTCTGATCAGCTCAATGGACGCCTCGCATCAATCATGATTATCTCCAGACAGTAATATCATGCTGGAGCAGACAAGAACGCTGCCCGGTGAGACCAAGAACTCTAGATAAGCACAACACGTACTTGGGTCAAGGTAGGGATCTACTAGTTAGGTGATTCTGAGGTCCTGGCAGGCTGGCAGTACAGGTACTTTCGGGGAGACGAAGATCTGGCCCCGTGACCCTGCTGATCCGCCCGGGTGGAGTTTGGGGACTTTTGATGATTGTCAAAGAGGTCCACAATCAACGCAGCTACCGGGGGAAGATTTGCGTCGATTACGTCGCTTTCAATAAGACTCGCGCGTAAAAACAGAGTACAGTGCATAAGCACATAGACATAGGGAGTTCTGATTAGTTACTACGTAGTATGTAACTATGTACTATGTACTAATCATGTATGATAAGTAATATTCATGCCTATGAATGATTTACGTGAGCTTGATGAAGCAAGCTCCTATTCTCCGAGCTACTGTACTTGACTAGGGCAAGGGATCGCCGTCAACGTGGGACATTATTGACAAGGCGATAGTACCTAATAATGTCTCAACAACTGGTCAAAGGGCGAGGTCGATCAACCATCTTCCCGGCACAGTAGAATGGATCACAGCTAAAGGTTGAAGGTCCACTCCATCAACGGACCCAAATGTACCCAGTAACTCCACGTCCACACTTGACCGCCGGTCTGAGTACGCAATTACTACTAACTACAGGAATCCTGAATAAGGTGCCTGTCCTTAATAATCTGCCACATTGTGTATACTACATAGTACATACACTTTATATTTCAAAGTATACTCACTTCAGTAATTGATAATGTGAATGGAGTATGCTAGGAGTCTTCATCTCTTAAATAGGGACCTCCTCTCCCTTTCATGTTCCTCACAAGGAGGCCGCCGGAGCGCTGATCTTCCTCCCCGCCCTCAACACACTCCAGCTGATCACCCAAGACACTACTGAGATACAGTCCACTATTAAGGGGTACTTACTACTTGATACATGCCAATCGAGAAGACGGCGGTCTCTCAGGACGAGCATAATAATAGTAGTGGCACCCCGTGACTCTCTACCAAGCGAGCCTAGTACAACATATATGGCCCCGCACCTCCTGAAAGTCAGGCAAATCAGAATATCGTTGAGAAAAATATTGAATAAAGAAAAAGAGAGAAAGTCTCTTAGTCTGAACTCTGAGCTTCTGAAGACCTAAAGCTCTGATACCTTTCCCGAGGCGCGCTTCCAAAATCCGGGGAACCAGAGTTACCAGACGTGGCCCCAGTCATCAACCGAGCTTCTTCCCCGTTCACCCCGTCATTTCCCTGAGATGCGTAATTCGGCTGCTGAAGTATCGAAACTTTAACTGGAAGTATTCCCCTCACTGGCCGTCGACCCGATTCTAGGTCATGGGTTATTGTGAGACAATTATGAGCTTATCCCCGTAGAATGAGTGTCACGACGGTTGAAGAAGCTTGCTCTAGCCAAGTTCGCCTCGAGCACGATTAAACAGGGTTGATTTTTAGCAGCGAAGTCCAATATGAGAATCCCTCAAATCCTACGAGCTAACTTACTAGAGAAGGGTCAAGGGCGGCATTTACTTTCATGGAATAAAGTACTACCTTAGAAGTCCTGTGCCAGGTTGTACTTCGAAATGACTCCCACTCCGTGTATCATACTGCTGCTACTACTAGACTTAGTAGACTACCAGTACTATTTCCATCGTCAACGCAAGTTACTCAGAAGGACCCTTGGTCACTCGGTCTGGCCCGACTGTTCGACGGGAGCCCCCGCCAAACTTGGAATATACCGTCAGCCCCATTCACAAATGGAAATCCCATGACCACCTGACCTGACCTTGCACCCTTCGATCTCCACCTGCAGACGGAGGCCCGTTCCCCCGGACGGCGGTGAAGGGACTCTCAGGTCGGTTACCTAAGGAGGACTAGGAGGTTGGATTCGTCAGCGCCAGCAACGGTCATGCCTCGAGTTTCTGCGAGACTCAGAGTTTCCAACCTACCTCCTACCTAGACAGTAGACACTAGACAGTGATATTACTGCCTAGTAGTGACGGTTGTACTTGTCGTTGTCTCAAAAGTTTGCGAGGAGCGAGACTACTTCTGAATTTCCTAGTAACTTATACGTTATCTCTTCGATCAAGTTGGATACATTCATGCTGGAGGTAATAATAGGTAATGAGGTATGACTACCTCCGCTGAACTACTCGCAGACCTCTCTTCGACTACCGGTCAACTAGAAGATTCTGTGGACGGGATTACGCAAGCCTGCGTGTCTGATGAGGTGGTGCAGCGCTCATGTATTTCGGATCACATTGACACGTCTCGTCTTGCTCTTCGCTCTACACTCTACAGTAGTACTACTGCCATCCCGCTAGACCACCATGAGGATCTCAGTACGTATAAGTTATCACAAGTTCTCGTTGTACTAGATACTCAGTCTTTTCCACCGCGTCCCAGGCACCAGCAAATCAGTGGCTAGTGGCCACAACTACTACTAGTAGGTAGGAGGTAACTGAGTGCAGTAGCTAGTGGCTACATGTACTGTAGGACACGGACTCTAGAAGTCTAGAGCACTCTGCATCCTGGTTACACCGCATCCGACGGAGTCGCACATCGGAGTCGCACTTTCGTGTTCAAGTGCAGTAGTCGGTTGGAGGTCGTGTGAGATATTCTGAAGTTTGTCGATAATCTCCACCCTGCTGTCTATACATTCAAGATACTACTCAATGACTCGGTGAGTGTATTAGACTCTACTATCGTGTTTCCCTCCGCTTGTCATTGTAGGACTCGGCATTTCGTGGAGTTTCCAAGTGCAACTCCTTTGTAGTTTGTATGTACTTGTAAGTTGTCACACGTCGTCGACAACTGATGCCGTACATCCAGCCATGGTGGAGGTCATAGCCCTCCGCCCAATCAAGCATAGAACCTCTCAGCCTTGTCAATCTTGTAATGCTTGATTCTTTGCATGATCTGGCTCGATGCGTTCGTGGCACTGAATGTGGGCCCTCGCATACAGGTATCTGATCATTTCTGGGGTTGCTTGAGCGTCAAGTCGCTTCAGACGGTTAGAGAGATTTCCGTCCATCCAGATGAATGCAGATATGATAACTGAGTAGTAGTGGGTAGTGGGTACATGTGATTAAGCATCGCTTGAGGTCTGTTTGGGTAGGTATATCGTGTAAATGAGGTGACTGCACGAGACGCAGACTCGTAATAGAATGTCGAATGGTTCGACGCAAACTTCACCCAGCAGACAGCGGCTGGGCGGATCTCGTCTCGAATCAATCCCGTCACCGCTCATATTGCCCCCTTCCAGATACCTGATCATGCAAATTCCATCTACAGCCGCGAAGTCACTCGTCGGCCTTTGGCCACGGCCCGAGCATAAGGGTGAGTACGGGATGACGGAACCAAGTGATCGATATCACCCGTGTGAACCATATCAGGACATGCCTCCTCCAGCGATGTAATACCGACATTGCGCATGGCCGTTTCCAATTCGTCTTGCATGACTTGAAAAAGAAGAACAGGTGAGTTTCCTCAGAGGATCGACGGCAAACGCATATCAAAAGAAAATCCACTCAAGAAGGGATTAGACTTACTGTCAATGAGATGTTCCACGCCTTCTTGTCCATAATTCGTTGCAAACAACATACTCCGGCCCATGCCCACCGCCGTCGCTCCCAGACAGATCGCTTTGAGAATGTCAGTGCCCCGTCGAATCCCACTATCAACGTAGACCTCCATACGATCCAACACCTCGGGGCACCGCCTCTGAATCTCAAGCAGAGTGATGATGGACGGGGGACTGGTGTCCAGATTGCGGCCCCCATGATTGCTTAGTAAAATACCATCCAGACCTGCCTTCATGGCAAGCATCGCATCGTCTGCGGACATCACTCCTTTCAGACACACTGGTTTATGCGTGTGCTGTCGAACCCATCGCAGGTCCTCCCACGTCAGGCCTGGATCGATGAATCCAGCCATCACGCGGCCAAGACCGCCACCTTTCTTGTCATTTTGCGCTTTGGACGGTGACATGGGTACCGAGAGGCCCTCGTCGGCTTTGACTCGCTCGTCGGCTTCCCGCTTGCCTGGCCAAGCTGCGTCCACCGTGACGAAGATTGCCTTGATATTTGGATTGTCAGAGCATTGACGGAGTAATGCAGCAGACTTGGCTCGGTCGCGATTGACATAGAGTTGGAAGAAAAAGCTGGCTGTCGGCGCTGCCGATTGCAATTCCTCCGAGGTATACGAGGAATTGTTAGAAATCTAGAACAGTCAGAGATTGAAGAGTCAGCACGCCGAGTCGAGTGAGTTTCCGCAGCCAAGCTTTCCAAAACTCACGCCCTGCATGATCCCTTTCCTTTCACATGCCCGCGCAATCGCGCATTCCCCATCGGGGTGGATCAACTTTGCCATTGCTGCCGGGCTCACAAACAGTGGAAGCTTGCAATTATGGCCCAGAATCTTGCTGTGGGTATTGACTGTCCGCACGTTTCTGAGCACGCGAGGTCGGAACCAGATTCGGTCGAAGCACGACTTGTTGGCATCTCGGGTGATCAGATCTGTAGCTGCGCTGGAGTAGAATGCCCACGTCTTGGTAGTAGCAGTCTTTGAAGCGACCACTTCGAAGTCATGGGCGTTGATCAAGGTCTCTAGTGGAGGCTTTTCGTGGTGTACCACGACTTGACGATTCTCGCTGGGTGGAGGCTTGAGCCAATCTTTGTCAATGGTGGATTCATCAAGTTCACCTTTGAGCAGCTCCGATGCAAGGTTGGATCGCAGGACACTGGGAACGTGTACTGTGGAGTAGGCCTCGGTTGCATCGCGGCCTGCATACTTGAGAATGACTGTGAATGAATGGATCAGTCAACGGCAAAACTATCTCATGTTGAAGATCTGGTGGCCGGGGCCATACTGTTGGCTCCACCCGGGTGTTCGTCCAGGAAGGTCGTCACATCCCATATTTGCTTGTCAACCACGATCCAGCAATCCTCTGAGGTTCGGTGCTTAGAAACCTCATCAGTGGATATGATTCTCACTTTTGCCATTTCGAATTGAAGACGTGTTCAAGTAACCGTTCGATGCGCACTTCAATCCTCCAAATGCAGAAGTAGCCTATCCAATGTCCGAGGTAATATTTGTGGCAGCAACGCGCGTAATGATGGCTTCAATATAAGCTCGAATGGAAGTCGAGGGTCCTAACAGAATGTCAAGACTGGCAATAGCAAGATTCAAGGCAATTGCAAGGTCTCCGGTTCGAACGATCGTCTGCAGCAGAGATGGATCGTATATAATGAATTAATCGCGGTGATCCTCCGTGAATGTATCGGGAGCAAGAGCAAGATGTCTCCACTGCCCCGGAGTTCACCCCGAACTTGGTGGGAGGCTTAGTTCGAGTACAACGCCGGAGTACAGTACCGAAGTACGTTGAACATTGACAATCGAAGGCCGTCAGGTATCAGTCAAAGTGCACACTGCACACTGTTTTTCAGCCTGCGACCCTGTAGCTTTGATGTATCACTGTCTGTCTCGATCCTCACTGTGCAGATAAGATGCAAGTCGTCGGCCGAGAGGCACCATCTCGGGATAATCGTTCCCGACACAGCCATTCATGACTCGCCAGTCGAGGTCTGTTCTGTTTCTGCCCGCATATCGGCATAAATTTTCCCCGCATAGGATCCCATCTCACAAGGTATGACTCGATTGGGGGGTTATCTTTTTGACACTCAGATGTCCTCTTGACCTCGTTCGAGTCACGATGTTGAGGATGAATGGCATCTATGAAGTGGCGTCTGGCTAATGGCTATACCCATCAGCCAGCCCGCCCGTCTAACACTCACACTCATCTGCGGCCGCGATGGGTGGGGGCTGCTCAGTGGATGGATGGACCTGACCCGCCCCGGAAATGCAAGGCTTACATAAACAAGTCGGGACGGGAGGAGGTCCGACGGGACGAGTCCTTACCTACCAACTGCGCCACTTTCGAGCCACTACTGTGGCTGATCACCACGTTGGAAGTGACTCAAGCCACCCGGTTGATGGAGCGACAAATGCAAGTGACCTCATTCAGCTAGTCAAGTGGTACATCCGGGACAGACGTTTCCAAGACTCATAGACTATCTCCTTACTGTCTGATGAATATCATTCGTACAAGAATTAGCGCAGCGATCTACCACGACTGTTTGAGCCCTGCCGCGAGAAATTTCACAGGGACCAAGATCTTCCAGCACGATCCTTGGCGCCAATTTTCAGGTACTTGCCAGTCTTACGTGCAGCATAAAGCAAAAGGTGAGACTGAATTTTCACTCATCGTACGGCTCTCTCGACAAATCACAAGTGCCAGAAAGGTTCCCTGGATCTGACTCAAATCTTGGTATGAAAGAAAGCTGATTATCGAACAGTTTCTCAGACAAGAAACCACCCTGTTCCTTCGCGTTGTATATTCAGGCCTTTTAGCGAAGAGGAGAAGTATTCATCAAAAATGGGGACAGAAGTCAAAGTGGAAGAGTCAAGTAAACCTCTCCGATATGTTGATGTAGGTTGTCTTGCCTTGGATCTCGGTTTCCGGCCTAAACTCGCCTCACGAAAGTGGCAACCCTGACCTGTGCTCGAGTGCAGATCGGTATCAACTTGAGCGATCCCATGTTCCGGGGTCACTATCACGGCAAGAAGGCTCACGATGATGACTTGGACGATGTCATTCAGCGTGCCAAGGATGTGGGATGCGCCAAGTTCATGGTCACCGGCTCGGATCTGGTCGAGTCGGAGGCAGCCGTGCAAATAGCCCGCGACCACCGTGAGTCTACCAGCAAGAACCACAGATACGATTCATCGATTAACTTCTGTCTTCATAGCTGGCTTCTGCTACGCAACTGTGGGTGTACACCCTTGTCAGGCAAAGCTCTTTGATGAGTACCCCGGGGGTCCCGACAAGATGATCGAGGATCTAAAAAAGCTGGCCATCGAGTCCAAGGAGGCCGGTTTCACGGTTGCCTTTGGTGAGATCGGTCTCGATTATGATCGATTGTTTTTGAGCAAAAAGGAGCCTCAACTCAAGTACTTTGAGGCTCAACTAGATTTGGCCATCGAGATTGGACTTCCCTTATTCCTTCACTCCCGAGCTGCCAGCGAGGATTTTGAGCAATTGTTGAGTTCCAGACTCGATCGACTACCAAAAGGTGGTCTTGTGCACAGTTTCACAGGCACCATGGAGGAGATGCAGCGGCTGGTAGCACTGGGCTTGGACATTGGAGTCAACGGCTGCAGCATGAAAACCGAGGAGAATCTGGAAGTTGTCAAGGCCATTCCACTGAATCGACTGCAGATTGAAACAGACGGTCCCTGGGTGCGTCATACATTACTGGCAGAAATATCCCCAGGGCGGTCATTAATGGACGATTTCTCTAGTGCGAAATTCGACCATCACATGCATCAGCCAAACACCTGAACGGTGCTCCAGAGCTACCCAAATCAGTGAAGAAAGAGAAATGGCAGAAAGGATGCATGGTCAAGGGACGGAACGAACCCGTCGCTATTGCCCGTGTGGCGCACGTAATTGCAGCGGTGAAGGAAATCACTGTGGAGGAAGTGTGCGAAGCGTAAGATCCAGAATCGGCTTACACGTTTGGGTCTTTTTCAATCCGCTGACTTTGGTATTTGCAGGGCATGGAACAACTCAGTCCGGATGTTTGGACTTGGCGTGGAGGCTCAGTAGCTTATGATCTTCTCGGTCAGTCGAGCTGTTGGTGTCGTGACACGTTGCCCTGGGACTAATCTGCAAAGATTTACAGCATTTTCTGCTTCAAACATGCTGGGCCTTATACGTACGATAGACTGAACATATGATAGATACAGTCGCAGTGTCTTCTCTGTTTTTGACTAAATAACATACATCTTGCATTGAGCGGCAGAACTTCGAATGGCCTGTTTGAGAATGTGGATACTTCCTGAGGATCCAGTGATCGAAAGTGCAATTTTGCCCCTGGAAGCAAAGAATCCTAATTTTTGGCAAAATAAGAATGACTATCGTCAGGATGTCAAAGCAGAAAACTTCGACTATCTTGGGTACTTGATGCGTGCACCTTCTGTCACCGGCTGAGAACGTAGTATATGCTGCTTCTGGATATTTTTGCAAGCGATCAATTCTAAAAATGAGACGTCTGGATCTAGGAGCGCAGATCACTCATGCCGGGGTTGGCGTCAAGGGGAGATCAGTCATCGAGAATTCATCATAACAAACTAGAGGCACATCTGTCAATATACTGTCTGAAAGAGGGATTTCTGGAGGATCACTCCATTCGTAAAGCAGACAATCAGACGTCGGTGGAGGTTGTTCGACAGGACCTTGTGTTGTTCCAGTCGTTTGTGTGGGGGAATAACCATCTCCGACGCTAAGTATGCTGCTGTCTTCGGAAAGTAGCTCATGAAGTATGATACAGCTCTTTTGGCAAAAGGTTTGGCGGACCGGTGTCTCATGGGGAAGATTCTCATTTTCAGGCTCAGCAATTGGCTCTGAAGAGAAGGGCAGTATTATGTCGTCGTCAGATTGGAGAAACCGCTTCTCTGGTACGCATCTCGGAATCGAAGATGCTGCAGACGCACTGGAGCTCCACTTTCTTGACACCCTAAGCTGTGCAATCCTCCACAATGCTGTATCCAGAGTGGAACTTGAAATCTGGGGTTGTAGCTCCTCTGTTACGCCATGATGCTCCGAGGACATTGATGCTAGTCTTGAGTGAATGGACTTATTTTTACTTCGCCGAAGCATAGAAGTAAGAGATCTGTTGACCGTCGAAAGTAGAGTCGCTCGTTGCTTCATCTCCTTGGCACAAGTCAGACCCTTTCTTGAAGCTTTGTCATATCAAATACTTACCTCGCGGTACTTCGTGTTGAATACAGAGGGCATCAGTAGCGACAGACATTCAATTCTGTCTTTCCCCTGTATACGAAGATTGACACTTTTGTGGGCTCCGGGAAGAAACAGCGTCCAGAGACCGAACTCGAGCATTTCGTGTAGGCGCGGGGTGCTGTTCTCTTCAAAGGCCTTGAGCTGTTTAGCGGTGTAATGTGGTCTGCTGAGGCTCGCGCAGTGACTGTAGATATTTTCTACAGGGCTCCTCCCAGGCAAGTCGTACTCTCCGATGCCAAGTACGTCGCTCTCTTCGATGTCACAAAGTGACTCCGGCTCAACCTGAATAGACATGTCTTGAGGACCAGTGTCTTTGAGGTGATGTCTTCTTTCCATGGAAGAAGCCGTCGCTAGTTTCTGAGCTTGATGACTGCTCAAAAGCCGAATGTTCAGATTGATGGATGTTATGCACACGCAAGGAATGTCGTGGGGCGCATGAGCTTCCGGTGGGTCTTGCAATGCCGGTGGAAGGCTACGACTCGTGAGACTGTTGAAAGAATGGGTGTTTCTGCACAAACCAAATACAAGTTGCAGTGCGTGAACTTGTGATTCAACTTTTTGAGAACGCTTGGCGGAGATGGTGAATCCAAGCCTCGGGAAGATCTGCATTCAAACTCCACAAGTCAGCTCTTTCCAGTCTTCGCCCAGACGACTTGAATCTGAAGCCTCACCTTGGTATTACTGATGCTTTCTTCTATCGTTCGAGAGACCGAGATGTGGATATTCTCCAGAAGGGGGTCTAGTGCCGCAATTAAGCATAGCTCAAGCTCTGGGGCCTCTGTGATCCACAGCGACTGGAGATCATCCCGGGTTATGACTGGAGCGGTCGAACTCAGCGACGCAGACTTGAACTCCGGCGAGAATTCTGCGTTTACTTTCATTTGTAGCTGCATCTCTGATATCCTATCTTGAATAAGCATGCTACCAAATTCAATAAGCTGAGTCGGCTGCGTCATGCTGTCGGGCATCTCAAAGTGACACCCTTTGGGTCAACGTGAAGGTTCAACCTGACTTGACAGTACAGTGTTGAGTCTGAGAGAAGGGGTGCAGGCTCTCTGGGCTCTGCTGAGTGCTGATTGTGCGCGCCAAGTCAGGAAAACCGAGACTACCCACAAGCACATGTCACGAGACTATCTGGGTCATGGGACCGGAACATCGATACCGGCATTTCCCTGTCAATATACTCATGTCTCGAATACAGCCAAACTAGCTACTACGTAGTTCCAGCCCTTGACGAGTCGTGTTGTAACGAATAGTGAGGGAGACACCGTGCCTCGTCTGTTCATCTCGACGAAACCGTGTCTACTTGAGGCCGGCGTCCATGCTCAGCATACGACGGCATGAGGACTCCGTCAAGTCTAGAGTAATGGAGAGACGCAAAAGAGAAATAAATCAGTAAAGACAGGATGGGATCGGAAAGACTTTCATACTTGAAGGTTGAGTAATACCGGGCGTAGTTCACATCGCTGCTAGGTGAAGAATAGATGACCAGATACTTAAGCTTCAAACATGGTACCGCTTACAGAGATACAAAATCTGACTACCAACCTTCCGTTTAGGTTGGTTAAGGTTGTAATTTATAGTGTGCCACCAACCCGGGACGGGAGGTCGGCCTACACTTGTCATTTGACCTTTGCTCTTAAGGAAATTGACAAGCACTTAAAGGTTACCCGGCCCTGATGCATGAACTAGAGGCTGAACTGTACCGTGGAAGGATAATCCTGTTACACTGTTGTTGTTCTCGTGGTGAGATGCCGGTTAATACATCGAATCCTTGTATTAACCTAGCGAGCGGTATGATTTCTGTGCCACGATTTCGCGACGCATGAACCTAGCTCGCGCTCGAGCGCCACAATATTCTTTTCAATGGCTCGGATTTTTAGTAGAAGTCTCATCTTCAGGTCCCAAAAGTCGAAGAAGATTTTCCGCTGTTGAAAAGGTATTCATGCAGTTTAGCCCTAACAGCAGCCCTGGTGGACCGAGACATCAAGCCAGCCTCAGCTTGACGAACTAATATCTAAACCAGCTAATTCCAGACCTATTGAGTCAACTTTCTTGAAGTTTTGCACTGTATCTCTCGCGACAATGTCACATCTTTCACCCTTGGACATGACGGTCGACGTTTCAATCAAACATCATCGGCTCCATTGAGGAATTTCTCTGCGAGTTGAATTTCGCAAGAATAACTTCGGTTACAGGCTGAAGAGTTATTTTCCGCGAAGCTGCGGTTCATTGTACAATATTACCTTCCTGATGAAGCCCCAACTTCGTTCCGAAAGTTGGATCGGTGGCGATCTTCAATGGGACCTGACAGATCAAGTGGGGCGATGGCCAAGCTAAAACAAAGAGCTCGTATCGATAAGCGTCACGTGCAATCTTATACGGAGCTGGCCTCTCGGCCTCTCCCGAACATCTGACTGAAGCATTGAAGTTAACAATGCCCGGAGATGAAAATGGTCTTGATTTGATGAGTGATGGGGAAGGCCAGATTGACAATGCTACACAATCACTGCTGGTCTCGTTACCAGAGAATACCGAGGATAGTGCATCCCATTCGCCCGCAACTTTACCTTCAAACCAACCCGCATCCGATAGCCGCCCTGACGCGCAGCGCCAATCTTCCATAGTTCGTCCTCCTCCTGACGGACAAACCCGTACGCCCCGAACAACGAACAGAGTTCACTTTGACCTGCACGTCGATGGTGGAGAGGATGATCAATCTTCCAACGGACGCGCCCACAGTCCCGACAGCGATACGCTATGGCTGGACGACGACGATTACGAGGTCGGCGATCGAGGCGGATCCGGGCTCCGGAATACAGGGCAAACAGTTCCCCTGTTGACCAACATTGAGGCTCCGAGTGTGACATTGGCCACTTCTGAGGACTTTTTCCCCGAGGACCACTTGGAGACTGCCCGGCCGAGGAGTGGAATGAATATGGCCTTTATGAATATGGCCAACAGTATCATCGGCGCTGGGATCATTGGACAACCATATGCACTGCGCCAAGCTGGATTGGCTACGGGGATCCTGCTGCTTACGGTCCTGACCGTGACCGTGGATTGGACAATTCGTCTGATTGTCATCAACTCCAAAATGAGTGGAGCCGATTCTTTCCAAGCTACCATGCAACATTGCTTCGGAAGAAGTGGGTTGATCGCCATCTCCATTGCGCAATGGGCATTCGCATTCGGTGGCATGGTAGCCTTTTGTATCATCGTCGGAGATACAATTCCATATGTTCTGGGTGCCCTCTTTCCATCACTTAGGGAGATGACTTTTTTGTGGTTGTTGACGGACCGTCGCGCGATAATCGTGCTGTTTGTCCTCGGTATTTCTTATCCTTTGTCCCTGTACAGAGACATTGCCAAGGTTGGTCCAACAACAAAAACAACATGCAATGTATACGGGGCTTCATGGCTTACAGGACTCATAGTTGGCAAAAGCTTCCGCACTGGCTTTAGTCAGTATGACTATTATTGTCATCACTGTTATCACCCAAGGCTTCCGCGTCCCATCGGAGTCGCGGGGCGACATCAAAGATCACCTGATTATAGACACAGGCTTTTTTCAAGCAGTGGGAGTAATATCCTTTGGTAGGAAGCGAATATTGTCTAGTGTGTATACATCATGTGCTGATATGGACTTCTCCTGTAGCTTTCGTCTGCCGTAAGCTACCTTGACATCCCGCATCCGACATATATGTACTCAACTGATCATCCGAACTTCTAGACCACAACAGCCTCCTTATCTACGGGTCCCTCAAGAAGCCGACCCTCGACCGATTTGCGACTGTAACTCATTACTCCACAGGGGTGTCTTTGATAATGTGTTTAGCAATGGGGATTGCCGGATTTTTATCATTCGGTTCCAAAACGCAGGGGAACGTACTGAACAACTTTCCGTCTGACAACATTCTGGTCAACATCGCTCGACTGTAAGGACGTTATCGCAATGCTACCTCGGCTTCGGGAGTGGGAGATTGCTAACCCTTTCAAGTTGCTTTGGCCTCAACATGTTGACCACTCTCCCTCTCGAGGCTTTCGTGTGTCGCTCCGTGATGACCACATATTACTTTCCGGACGAGCCTTTCAACCCGCATCGGCACTTGATATTCACAACAGCCCTAGTTCTGACTTCTATGGCGCTAGCCTTGATGACGTGCGACCTTGGTAGTGTATTTGAACTAATCGGCGCAACAAGCGCAGCCGCCCTCGCCTACATCTTCCCTCCGCTGTGTTATATCAAACTCAGCAGTGTCTCGCGGCGGGAAAAGATTCCAGCGTACGCATGTGTTGCTTTCGGACTCATTGTCATGAGCGTCAGTGTCTTGCAAGCTACTGCAAAATTAATTAGGAGTAAGTGAGCCATAACTGTCAAGTACACGTTTTTCAATTCTTTTCCAGCTGATAATTCCTGCCAGATGACAGTGAAGGCGGATCGTGCGGTGCTTAGTGTCTTTCAATCATAATGCAATGCATAGAACCCCTCTGCTTCTTTTGGTGGCAGTATCAATGTAAAAGTACCGTATCCATGCAGGAAGATGGCTGCATGATTGAAGGACCTTCATTCAGTGCCATTGCTGCAACCGATTCACCAACAGTCACGCCGAACTAAGAAAGACAACCGGATTGAAGGCACGTTTCTAATATTCAAGGATTAGCAGAGTACCATCAAACGGCCTGGCTCTCCAACATCTTCGACATATTGTGGGCTCCGATCCAAATCGGCTTCAAAACAGCGTGGCTCAGCCCGCTCTGCGATGATATATACTCCCAAAATTCGCTCGTATTCAAGCAATCGCAAGTTTAAGTATCCATGGACATGCTGACTCGCCCACAGTAGCGTGTGCTCCGATCCAATTCGGCTTCAAACGTCGTGGGTCAACCCACCTTGCGGTGATACACGCTCCCAACATCTGCTCATCTTCAAGCAATCGCAAAGAACATCAACGGACCTGCTGACTCGTCGGTGCTCCGACCCAATTCGAAATCCATCAAAAGACGCGGGTCCGCCTTGCGCTGATACACACTCCCATCATCCTACCCTTTCTCCCTCAAAATCTTTCTCCTCTCCCTCCCCAGACCTCTTCCCAAAAAACATCTCTTCTCTCAACCCTCTCCGACTCTGCAACTTCTGCAACTTCTCATCATATCGCACACTGCTCTTCAAACTTCCAGTAACCCAAAGCTTTCGTCAATTCTTTCTTGTTCCGATTGAACATCTTCAAGCTTCTCCAACATGGCATCTCCTCCCGGCGGTGATGGGGATGCCGAAATGGAGAGACTCAATCAAATTCAGATGGTGAGCGCCTCCGATGTCTTCGGACGCCATTCTTTTTGATGACTCGCTCACGTATTGTCTTATAACAGGCTGATCTTGGAACTGCTCGTCGAGAGCTCATCTCGACGTCCGATGAAACTGACTTCAGCGCCGCTGACCCCATGGTGATTGAACGTCACAGACGCTCCAACATCCCCGGTACTCGGGAATTCGAGCAGGCGCAGCGAAATCGTGAGGCACTGGATGAATGGAACAGTATGCATGCCCCTGGATGCATTTCGCTTTTCTTGACCTGATGACTGATGAGCTATGATGAATATAGGTCTTCACGAGACTGTTGATGACACCGGCCACCTGGAGAACTTGGACAACCTCATGCATGGCCAGTCACACAGAGCTAGACTGACTGCATCTATTCATGGTCCCCATGCTCTGCCAGCTTATCAGTCTCGTGGAAACCACCCGTACCCAATTCGCTCACGCGGCCGTGGTGGAGGTGTCTCTGGCACTCGAGGACGGGGTAATGGTCTGTCCAATGGTCGGGATTCCAGCTCTTCGGCCTCGCCAAGTCGGGCATCTCGCAGCCCACGGTCCAATTCTTCGTGGGGACGTAACGGCAGACAGTTCCACAGTAACGGCAGACGATCTCGTGGAGGACGTGGCTGGGGTCATAGCCGCAACACTAGCTTGGATAGCCAGTCCAGTTCCGGCTTCCAGGCCCCGATCCTCAGCCCCAACACGTAAGTGACCCGAAAGTGCATGCCCTTGATTGATCATGACTAATCCTCATGCGATAATATAGCGAAATTTGGTCCCATGATAACCTGGCTTCCCCAGAGTCTTTCGCAGCATCGGTTCATCGAGCTTTCAGCACACCTTCGCCCCGACCAGCTGTCCCATTCATGAATGGGTCGGGCAGAGCCACGGGTATTCGAAATGCCGCCATGCTTGCCAATGCCAATGCGCCTCAGCCCGCCACGCCAGTGAACACACCCACGACTGCCTCATACCACACCGAATCCACTGAGAGCAGCACCTACCAGGCTCGCGGTGCCAGATTTTCGACTCAGCCCCCTCGGTTCTATGCTAACCTGGGCGCTCGTAGCAGGCTCCGTGATCCGGACCTGTCCCCCAGTCCACGCTCTTCGCGTTACGTCTCAAACTCCAACGAGATCGCACATATCAGACGCGACGAGCTGGCACGAGTTGAGGAGACTGGGGTGAATCAGCACGTAACCGGTCTGCGAGCCCGAATTGAGCGCGGCACTCAAACTGAGCAGAGCAATGAGCCTGCTCAAATGACCCTTATCCCCTCGAGTGATGATGAGGTTGTTCCTCTGACAGCTCGTCCTGTCACTACTTTGACGTACTCTTCGAGTATGTCGGAACTTGCTGGTATCGTGTTCCCCTCGGACAGTGAGATCGGACATGACAAGTCTGTAGAGCTCAATCCGATAGAGCTAGTTGGTAAGCATCTCTTTCATAACCGAAGCCTTGACCCAGAACGAGACTGACCTCAATTAGCATTTGTCGGCAAAGAACTGATGGAGTACCTCGGCTTTGCCTCAAGCAAACCAAAGAGCGATCTAGGCCATGAAGAGCCAAGCTTACCTCTGCTTTCCCAAGCGATGGAGAACGCTCTTGTGTCCACAAGTGACCGCGACCTTGGTGTGTTCGTTAAGAAGACGATGATGGGCTGGCTGAATGACCATTCCTCTTTGTCTGTTCCAAGATACGAGCTCAAACATGATGCCCCGAGTTCGGACTCAAATGCTGGACAGGACGGTCCAGGCTGGGATCCAGACCTTGATCTTGAATTTCATTCAACAACTTCGACTGCTGGTTTCACCACGGCTCCGGGATCACCTCTTCAATTGGAAACCGATCTTCCACTTGCAGCCCCGCTGCCCAAGCTTGATATCCTTGGCGCGGCGCAGACTTCTGCTGCCGATGAAGAGACCCAGTCACCTGAACGTGTCTATGAGGTCGGTGAAAGTTCCAAGCGTGCCCAGTCCCCCTCGCGCAGTGAATTCTCAGGCACCACCAGCCTCTCTTGGAGCGCGGGATGGCAGCGCAACGTTGATGCATCTGGTCCGTCGCCAGCTAAAGACGCAGGGGCATCATCTGTAGTTCCGACTACGGGATTGCAGGCGTTGAGTGTCGCTGTGCACGAGGACACGCATGATGGCGAGAGTGTTGGGGAAGGTAGGAAGTGGAAGGGCAAGGGTCGTGCTGAAGATGTAGCAAGCAACAACGCCCCACCCTCAGCTGACGATTCGTGGGGCATGCGAGCCACCGACGCCGAGGTGCGTGCCAAACAGGTCCGCGACAACCAACACTGCACGGTATGTTATTCCTCGTATCGTATTTTTCTTTCTATACCATCTCACCTAAGCTTGTTTCCGGAGCCCTGGCACAAATCACTCTTATATACTTCCCTGGATATGACCAGATCTTGGAGGACCTGGACGCTGACGATTTGTAGCTCTCGAAGACTCCGTGCGAGAACCGGTTCCCGGCATCTCATGTTTACCGAGCCGGCCCCCGTGAAAATGATGCCTTTGCAAAGAGAATGCGCGAGGCCAAAGGCACCGTGGTACGTTACACCCTTCCATGACTTCCTCCAATGAATGACTACTGACAGTAACCAGCTTGATGAACCTGTCCCCGCGAACCGAGCCCGCGCACCACGATTCGAGCTCCGGGTTGAGCCTCCCAATCCATCTCCATGGGTATCTTGCTCGGTGGCGCATGTCAGTCCTGTCGGCACCCAGGGCTCTCGTTCTGACAAGCCCAGTGCCATCGCTGGTGGTTTGGAATCCAGCAGATGGGCCCATAATACTCAGGCACATCCTGTCAGCACCTTTACCCGGGCTGGCAATCAACGGGTTGCCCAATCTGGCAAGAAGCGGGACATTGGATCCGCAAAGCCGGTGGGAATTGAGGCTGCTTCGGAGGATTGGGATGAGGCTGACTCCTGGGGTGCACCCCAGAAGAAGAAGCCTGTCCCGACCAAGTCTGGTGGTTTGGGGGAGAGTTCATGGGCTGCTTCTCCAACAAAGGAGAGGCCTGCCGTCAAATCTGACGGGTCGACTGATAGTTGCTGGGCTCAGTCCTCATCGAGTGCTTCCTCCCAGCAGGCGGCGGTCAATACAAGCCCTGCCTCGCCGGATGCACGTCTTCTGAGAGGTGTGCACCGTACATTTGTGCCCCGTCAGTCTGAATTCAGCCCGGCCACTGAATTCAAGAGTGTCGTCAAGATCAGCGGCCCCTTGCCCTATGTGCCACCGTCCGAATGAGATGGCACTTGGCTGGCTTTGAAGGAGTAGGTCGTGTTGGATGTATGTAGAAGTATTCAAAAATCAAAATCAAAAAAAATCAACCCCAAAAAAACCATTACCCAGTCCAGTCCATATATTCTCCGGTGGAAGCTCGAAGCATTTAGCATTTACAATCACTCATGTCCATGCCCGGTCCTCGCGAATTTCCCGGTGCCGCTGGCACCCTTGGATCTGTTCCTTGGAGAGACGGGCAACCAAGCCACGCGGCCTACGTCTGTATGTATTTGAGGCGCTTCGCATTGACTGAGCGACCGATTCGCGATCTCGTTTCAACGGCGCTATGCGTAGATACTAGATCTCCTCTCTTAAGTGATAGCACGTCACTGTCGTGCACGGAATCATCTGGTGTCACATTACTCTGACGTCACTCATGGCATGGTTTTAACGAAGCCTCATCTTCGAGTTAAGGTCTGATCCGTCATATTACGCGGACGGTCATGCACGTCGAGGTTAATTGGGGATAGGTGCAAAACTTCCCGGTAACTATGGACAAGGTGCGATAATGCGATTCTTGTTCACTGTTTACATGGGCTTATGCGGGAGAGCGTGCATGCATCCGATTTGTGAACTTTCTAGTCCTCCCATTTAAATACATCTGCCTCTATATATATGCCTTGCTAACATTTTATATTCCTCGTGTGTTGCCCTGCTTATGGTATTCGCACAGGCTCGGGTAGGTGAGAGTAGATCGGTAGACCTCGGACTTTAACCTTGTTTGGTGGACAGGACTGACCTACCCGGCCGACCTACCCACACATATATGCGTTTCATGCGCTTGAGTATTTCATTCCTGTTGATCTCTACCAGTGACTCTAATCAATGTTAGATTATAAGCGTCTACGGGCAGTTTTCAGCTGTCTGGTGTTACCGAACAGCGGGCTAGTAGCCCAGACCCCGGAGCCCTAAGCATATATCTGGAAGAAGTACCTAGCCAAACCTGCCGTCGTACTGTAGTACGTCGTGAGTCTCGACTAGATTAAGCCCATGTGAATATGTGGTTAGAGCAGTCTTGATGCGCTTATTCTCTTTGGTGAATATGAAAATTCCAAAGTTACCCCAATGTAGAGCTACATTATACACATAGCCATCTCAATTCACTATAGAGAACACTCTTTTGCGTCGTGAAGACTTACTCGATGTTGCGAAGCGTGGGGCTACCATGGGTTAGTAGTAGCGTGCTATGACTCAGAGGGTCCATCATGGCAATAATTTTACATTTGAATATGCAATGGGATAATAACTCAGCTGGGAGAGTGTACGACTGAAGAACAACTTCTGTCTCTGTTATCGTAAAGTCGCCAGTTCGAGCCTGGCTTGTCCCATTACATTTTTGTTTTTGTTTGGACTTCTATGTGGGTTGATCTTTTTTTTTTCGCTGGATATCAATACGCATGGAGATGGACTCCTTTAGCGTCGGGGGAGTCTGGGCTCCACTGAGATCGAACTGTTAGTGCGAGAGATTCTTCGGCTACATCAGTACCTGGTCTTTTGAGTCTATCGTGAAGTGGGTGTTTAATTCAACTCATGATTGAATTATAAATGGGGTTGGCTTTCTTATATCCAAGAGGTAAATAGGCTATAAGGGAAATGGCACGAGATTATCTTGTGAAAGAGGTCCTTGGCAATGCAGGAAGCGAATATCAAGTTGATCGTGTTAAACTAGTCACACGTATATAGTACAAAATGGTCAGCTCGCTCTTTACCATTGTTTTCGAATATGACATCCTTCGTGGTTCGGTATTAGTATGTTCAAGTGTTATGTAGAAGAAAAGAGTCATTTGACTATGTAGTCAAGTAGGAAACGCAATCACTATGACTCGTTCGTTTCGATGAATAGCGGGTCCTTGGTAGTAGTAACTTAGAGACTAGAGTAGTAGAGAGTAGAGACTAGCGAGTAAGTTAGAGACTAGAGTGACTGATGTCGGTACTCGGTTGGCAAGGATCCGCCTCCACCCCAAAAGAATAAAAGCAAAAATGTAATGGGACAAGCCAGGCTCGAACTGGCGACTTTACGATAACAGAGACAGAAGTTGTTCTTCAGTCGTACACTCTCCCAGCTGAGTTATTATCCCATTGCATGCACTGATGGGCAATTTCTGGTTATACGAATGGTAGCCCTGCACGTCCACAATAAGTCAATTCAGGATTTATAGTTCCACGCCAACAACTTCCAGATATGTTCTCTCTGACAGGTGGGATTATCAATGGTGGTCTGAAATCACGATCGCGTCGGGTTTTTATGTCAGAGGGAAAACATCTTCTCTATTGATCGTGGCAGAGCAGGGCAGTTATCTGTGCTAAGTATCAAGTGCGACTCGTCATGCGAGAGTAGAAGAATTTCCGTCTTGCTTAGATGAACATCCCGTCAAGCTTGTAAAAGGGCGCAAAGTCTGCCAACAATAGCGTCGAATCACCTATCACGACATACCGAGAACCCAGCATGATGTAGCCTCTGGTGTCTTTCTTATAGCACTCAACGGCCGAATGAAACCTATGAATCGTCTACGACCGGCAGTTTGATTGGGATCGCCCGCATGGGCGCCACCGAAAGAAAAAAAAACCTTTCAAGTATGGTCATTTCATTATATTCCATTCATCGTGTCCAAATTTATTTGTAGCCCATTCTTCCTCAGGTCCATATGCAGCTATAGAATTACTATCCTTCACTTACAGAAGAGTCTTCATATCTTCCATGTTTCGGATACCAGCCAAGTTGCCCGCCTTGACACGCTTCAGAGTCAAAGCCGCAATGAGCGCAGCACCCACACCGGAACCATCCTCAGCGGCCAAGATCTCCACCTTGTCCTTCTCGTTAGGAGCCCAGTCAAGGATCTGGCGCAGAGCCACGGCACCGCGAGCCTTGAAGTGAGGGTACTTGGTGAACACGGAGCCGTCGGCACCAACGTGGCAAGACTCGATGTTCTTCTTGGTGCAAATGGCGGCAACACCGCAGGCAGACAGACGAGCAGCACGGGTACCAATCAGCTCGGCCAAACGACGGACCATCTCCAGCTCAGGATGCGTGGGCTGGATGTTAAGCACGCGCTCAAAGAGCTCAACGGTCTCGGACAAGTTCTCGTAGGGGTCCTCCTCAATAGCAGCAAGGAACGAAGCATCGAGCAGGTAAGGTTTACGGAGCTTGGAGACATCCTGGCCGTTAAAAATCAGACCAGGCTTGTTGTCGATCAGGTCCAGTAGAGCCAGTCGGAAGATCTCGCCCAAGTAGAGACCGGCGGTCATCTTCTCAAAGGCCTGTTGGCCGGGACGAGGTGAGTCACGATCGATGATCTCATCGTACTTGGTGAGGGGGAGAACGACACGCTCGTTGTCAAAGGCACCATACTCGCAGTTGATGGCGATTGGGGTGTCGGGGGGAAGGTTCATGTGGGCAATCTTGGGCACCGAGCCCGCATTCTCCATGTAGGCGGCGTTGACACCGGTACCGAAGATGCAGCCAATCTTCATGGCAGTATCGGTGTAAGAGGAGGCAATGAGGGTACCGGTGGTGTCATTGATCAGGGCAGCAACCTTGATGGGGAGGCCCTGAAGGGAAAGAAAGAAAACGTATTAGTTGTACGTCAACTCAGTACAGAGGGGGCTGCAGCTTCGTCACTCACTCGCTTCTTGAGAATGTTCTCGAGGGGAGGGACGACGTCCTGGCCCTCCACACCATCGATGTCGAAACCCTTGGTCCACCGCTGCAGGACACCGTGATCGATGTAGTCCTGAGTGGCCGGATAGGAAAAGGTGAAGCCCAGCGGCAATTTGCGCAGATCCTCGTTCTCGTGGTGGAACTCAAGGAATTGCTGCAAACAGTCGGCAATGTACTCCCACAGCTCCTCGGCGGTGCCGGTTCTCAACTCCTCAGGCATCTTGTATTTGGACTGGGTGATATCAAAGGCACCCTTCTCCTCAGTCAAGGTGATCTCACACACACGCAGGTTGGTGCCGCCCATGTCGAGGGCGAGGAAAGTGCCCTGCTCGTTGCCATCGGGGAAGCCCATCACCCAGGTCACGTTCATCGGCTGTGCAGCAATTGGTTCGTAAGTATTCTGTTGGCTAAAAAGTCTCGCGAGAGGAGGTTGAAGCGCACAATGTTACCGCCCTCAACAGTCAGACCTTGAACGCGGCGGAGAAAGCTGTCAGTACAGGATCCAATGGAGACGGTTGGCTAACATTCAACAATGTCTTCACGCACCCTTCTCGAGCTCCTTCACAAAGTGAGCCACAATCTCCTTCAGCTTCTTGCTGTCCACGGTGAATTGATCTTCAAAATCCTTGATGGGGCCCAGGAGATTCTGGGGCAGCTCGTGCCTCGAACCTACCACAGTCGAAGAAGGCATCGATTAGTATTCTGGTGAAGCTTGACGAAGCTTGACAATGCTCAATGAAGCTCACCCTTGCGGGACGGAGGCTGCTTGGGACCAACTCCGACCATGATGAAAATGAGTTATGATGATACTTTGTACAGGAGATGTTTGGGAGGGGGAGTCAATAGGGGAGAAAGAGAAGAAGTGTTTGTCGGAGGGGAGGGAATGACGATATGAACGTGGGGCTGGAGGGGGATCCTCTTTACTGAATTTGGCTACGGTGGATCATCTCCTTCCTGTCCCCCTCAACCTCCAAAACATCCGCCCATTCCGTCAGTTCAACAGTTGGCAACTGGTGGATCGAATGATAAGCGGTCTCGTATTACGGCCATGTGACATATTGTGACAGTGTAGATTATTCCTGATTTATTGACATAGTCTCCCGATGTCGTGATCTGGCCAAAGTTTGCCATTGTTGTAGGCATTAGGCAATAAACATAGCCTAGTCATTCATGGTGCTGCTACCCGTCTCATCCGGAGGGTTGAACTACATAACGACCCAAGCTGAATGTTAAGGTAGGCATATCAACAGTTGGGCATGGTGATAGCTTCGATTATCGAGAGTCGAGTTTGAGATGTCATTTTTGTTTATTTGACCCAGGACGATCTGCCGAGCTCACCAGCATCGGATCAAAACACTCTTCCCTTAGTAGTACACTTGGGCTTGACCATGATTCTTTGGAAAAGAGGGCACGAAATAATATTCTAGCTTTATGGCTCTTCATTCACTCAGCTCATTGTCTGTGGCACTACAACAGTGCGCTTAGGAGCCCAAAGAGAATTTGGCAATCGACAGAATCTAGCGAATCTTCGGATCTCTGATATCATGCAAGCACAAGTACCATAAGCAGGGGGCAAAAGTACGCCACTATACTAGGGAGCGGTGAGACATAGATTCGTGGAATTCATCTTTATGCATCTCTCGTGAAGAGCGTGCTCCTTGCATCAAGGTTCATCTATCGTAGCACACTGCAGTGACTGCACTCCATGACCTAGGTACATACATTGTACAATGTAGTGATGTACAGTAACCTAACTAGTAGTAAGTTTCAGACGAACCGCAAATCGCATCCTCATCGCCTCATCTCCAGGGACCGGGTAGCCGTCCACAGAGTAACAGATTACTGGCGCGACTCCGGCGCTAAATGCGGGAAAACATGAGCCAACCCCTCTGAGGACTCAGTGCCCCCTGAAGAATTCGACTCGGTGACGGTCTGGGAGCTCTTTGGCTCACCCAAACGGTCGCGCACGCGCTGTTCATAGGCATTGGTGAGCTGCAGCGTGCGGTCCACATCTGATGTCAGTCGAGTAACTTCCTCACGGAGCCGCTCGTCGCGGGTGGGAAGTGGCGCATTTTCAGCCTCGCGAGCCTGGGGGTCTGGATTGGTCTCCTCCCAGAGAGCCTCCAGCTCTTCTTCCCACCCCATGGCCCTGGCAAGCTTGCGTACTCCGGCATCGCAGTCTCCCAGGAGGAGAACGTCGCCAGGACGAGATCCAAGGCCTCCAACGCGCTCCATGTTAATCAGCACACGGGGAACTCCTGGACTGCAGAGTTGGGGCAGGCTGGCGAAGGGCTGAACTGAGAGACTGGTGCCCATCACAATACAGAGATCAGCCTGCCCGGGCAAGTCCCGGCTGTCGTGAAAGCTCGATGGGAGGGGTTCGCCGAAGAAGACAATATCGGGCTTAACCAGCCCGTTACATTGAGGATCGTGGCAGTACGGCACCTCCCCAGCTTGGACTTTCTTTTGCATCTCGTTATCTGGGAATGGCGTCTTGCACTCGATGCATCGCTGGGTTGCAAAGCTTCCATGTGCTTCGATGATCTTGTCTCCGGGTACGCCAGCTTGACGCTCAAGACAGTCAATGTTCTGTGTGAAATGTTTCAAGAGAAGACCCTTGTTGTGGAGCAATTTGACGAAGCAGTGAGCAATGGTTGGGCGATAGCGTCCTGGGTAGAGTTCACGTGCCAGCGCATAGAACGGCTTAGGGTTCTCACGAAAGAAGCTGATGTCAAAGACATCCTCTGGCTCCTCAAGATCAAGAAAGGCGAGATTAGCATAGAGTCCGGTATCTGGGGACCGAAAGTCTGGGATGCCAGCTGAAGTACTGATGCCAGCGCCGACCTGTGCCTTTGTCATTAGCGTTTCGTTCACAGGCCATCGGTATGGGTAGATCCTGGGCAATCAGACCATCATGACAATTTTGTTCACATTGTGTTCCTTGATGTACTTGGCTACAGCTTGGATGGTCCGAGCTTCCAGTACTGAAGGATGGGCAGACTCATCCACCATGCTTGATTCTTCGTTACCCATGGCTCAAGAAGCGCCGAAGTGGATTGCGCTTAATAGGCTGCACGGCGACTTTCCGACTTGTAGGCGATACGTGAGATAAGATCCAATATGCAGGACTCGGGTGCAAGGAAGTGATGGGTCGTGGAGGCTCGAAAGAGCGGAAATTTCAAACGGTGTTGCGCAGAGGGGAAAGATGACGTTGGGTTGGAATCAGTTCAGTTGTCGGCTTGCACGATTTAGATGCAGACCACAACTTTGCTGAGGCGGGTCCAATGGCAGAAGAGGTCGTGTTTACACTCGTGCGAACGTACATGGATTATTGTTCTTTCTGTTCAAACATTGGATTGAACCAGCTATCCTACTATCAGACCCGCACGCGTCTCAATAAATGGCTTCAGTAGTATTCTTATCGTACTACGCGCTTTTAAATGATGGGGAAAAAAAAAGAGCCGCCTGTCTCCTCCGCTTCACCGCCCCCACGCCGAACCGGCATCTCGACTGACGACGCTGGCATCAACAAAGGAAGCTCCGTACGCATTCCCGATTGTCGCAAAGAGTCGACATTCGGCTGGGATTGAGATGGCGGTCCCCCAAATATCCAGCCAGGTTAACGGCCATTCTCCTTCGTCATTGCCATCTGCACCGTCAAGCTCAGCAAGCCCCACGATTGTCCCTCCACAAAGCGATGTCTTCAATGCGAGCTCCATAGCCGAGATCAAGGCGGCATTGTCCCGCCTTTCGAGCCAGGAAGCGTCCGTGACAGCTCGGCTCGATGCCTTGGTTACGTCGCAGCAGGACTTGTCGCGCGAGTTGGGTCGACTAGACCTCATGCGGGCTCACATCGGCACCCAAACGAGCACAACTCGGTCGATCAGCCACGGGATGTTGTCTGAAGCTGCCAGTACTGCGGAGCGCATATCCAGCGCGGTTCGACGCCTAGACAGAGAAAAAGCAAGGGTCAAGGCAACACTGGAGGTCGTGGAGCAGGTCGCTGAGCTCAAGGCATGCACGTTGGGCGTGGCCGGGTCGATGGGTGCAACACAAGACTGGGAGACAGCAGCAAGTTATTTGCACCGCGCCGCCCAGATTCCTTCAGCAGTGGTCAATGGCGCTTTCGCGGCCGAAGTCGTTCCTACTGCGGAGGTTCCTGATGCGCCTAGTGTCACGTTGGACAATGCAGCGGAATCGCTCTGCGGACTATTCCTTCGCGAGTTTGACAAGGCCGTGAAGGAGAATGATGGGGCCAAAATCACTCGTTTCTTCAAGCTGTTCCCGCTTATTGGACGGTCTGAAGTTGGACTGGATGTATACGGACGCTACGTCTGCCAGGGAGTGGCCGCGCGGGCGCGCAGCAACCTGAACGCGGACTATGGATCACAGGCCAAGGATGGCTTCTTTTATGCCAATGCGTTGACAAAACTCTTTGAACATATTGCCCAGATCGTTGATGGTCATGGCGGGTTGGTGGAGCGTCACTATGGTCCTCGCAAGATGGGCCGAGTCATTGAGCGACTGCAGATTGAAGCCGATGTGCAGGGTGGTATCATTCTCGATACGTGGAGCGACGAGCGGCACGTGGATCGCAAGTTGATGGATGTCAAGTCCTATGCTTTTACCTTCCTTGTGCAGAGCTTCCTGCCAGCGCAGAAAGCCGGTCAACCTCCTTCTGCTGGCGCGCCGGCTGCCTTGAAAGATGAGGGAGTTGATATGAAGGAGATTGACGGCATATTGAACGAGATGGCGATCATGCTCGGCCGTTGGTCGCTGTACTGTCGATTCTTAGCTGATACGTGCAATGTGGGTTTGGGAGAAAGGCTTTTCCTTTTGGGCGAAACAATATACTGACAATGATTGTAGGCGCCGGATGCTGACCAGGAAGGAGGGAACGATGACCAACGCTATGCCCTACCGGACTTTTTGCGCGAGTCAGCCCTCGCGCAAAAGATCAACGACAAATTGATATCTCCGTTCAACGCCATGACGACTTTCTTCTTCCGCCGTTCTGTTGAGAAGGCTTTCCAACTTGACGAAACTCCTACGGGGCTGACACTGAACCTCCAGCGTCCGCTCAAGGCCGACCCACCCCACATCACCTCCGCCGTGGACGACATTATGTACATTGTCAATAAAGTCCTTCAGCAATCTCTGGCAACCTCGCAAGAAGCCGTGGTAACCAACATTGTCCCTACGCTCTCTCGTGTGCTTGGCTCCGACTTTATCGGCATGACTCAACGCAAGATGCGGGACGAGTGCTACCCCCGCGCGCCAGCCCAGGGTGCGCAACCGCCTGACCAGACTGTCATTGCTTTCCTCGTCCAGATCAACAATCTTGACATCGGGACCGACTATATTCGTCGCATCGTTCAGAACAACACTGGCTCTAAGCAGCCGCTTCCGACCGCCGATGGCACACAAGGCGGCGAAGAGGTGCAGGTGACTGAACATCTTCAATCGCTGTTCCCGGCTCCCTCCTCAGCACTTCGCGTAGCCGGGACTCTGCACTCCCTGGCGACCTCCTTTGAAGCCAAGGTCGCCGATCTCTATTCGGACGGTATTCAGGTCGTCTTCAATAACGTGATCAAACACCGTCTTCGCCCCATCCTCGCCGATGCCTTCCGCGACATGGAGTATCAACCAGCTTCCGACCTGGCGGAAGCAGTCCCCACGGATGATCTGGACGGGTCTGACGGCAGCAAGGAGCTTGTCCGGCCGCGGTTCGCCAGCGGCTGGAACGAGCTACTTCTGCCTTTGGCCCGGATTCTTACCACCACCGCCTTCGATCGCCTTCTTACAGTTACAGTGGCCTACTTTGCTCGACTTCTCGAGAAGCGGTTGTGGTCGTACCAAGGCCGGATCAATGCATTGGGCGCGACCCGGCTGGAGCGCGACGTCGCCGGTATTGTGAGTGCCGCCGCGGACGTAGGATATGGAGCTGGAGCCGGTGCACCAGGGCGGTATCGTCATCGGGATGCTTTCGCGCGTTGTGTCCAGATGACGCTTGTCATGGGCATGGACGAGGATGAATGGGACGATGTTGTGCGGGGTGGAGAAGCGGGCGAGGTGGTGGACAAGTTGAGCCGGGAGGAGCGGGCTCGAGTGAGGGCGATGGTGCGACGGGGCTGACGCCTTGGTCATGGACAGAAATCTCGCATATGATCTTGGATATGAACAATATGGACGATGATATATTTAGGTATGCGCGAGCTACTTTCAAACACATTGTATATAAGACTACACACATAGGGATGGCAGACTTTTCGAACTCGGATCGAGTTTGATGGTCTCGTCCATGCGGTCGACGACTATATGAATTGGACGTGAAACAAACAACTCACTTGGACCAGGCAATTACTTGATCGAGGTTCTGCCTGGCAGCCTAGCTCATATTGCGTCTGGATTACTATGTAGTAGTGAACCCAAATTAAAAACAAAAAAATTAAAAACAACGATTTTCAAATTAAAAACGTTTTTAATTAATTAAAAACAAAATTTTAATTATGGATACCTAGGTATTATATATGTCCTGGTATTGTCATATATTACGTCCGTATTAGATATACACGTGACTATCTACTTTATAAAAGAAAAGATACCGCGGTTTGAACCCGCGCCCTTTAGTTTATCACTATTACCAGTACTAAGTAGACTATAGGGGCTAATTAGGGCTCCGGCTGAAAGTCTAGATGATGTAAAGTCTTTTCGAACTTCTCCTCTATAGATGATGTTGATGATGTTGATGATGTTGATGATGTTGATGATGTTGATGATGTTGATGATATTAATAATATTAATAATGAAG